>VSMD01103599.1:0-48636 GCA_008750895.1 Mirza zaza | reverse complement strand
TCTGTTATCCATCTTGATTGAATGTTTGTGAGAGGTGAGATGTAGGGATCCTGATTTGCTCTTCTGCATGTAGCTAGCCAGTTTTCCCAGCACCATTTATTGAAGAGAGATTCTTTTCCCCAATGTATATTTTTGTCAGCTTTATCAAAGATTAGATTACCGTATACTGATGGTTTCATCTCTGGTATCTCAGATCTATTCCAGATATCTATGCTTCTGTTCTTGTGCCAGTCCCAGGCTGATTTAACTATTATTGCTTTATAGTACAGCTTGAAGTCAGGAAGACTGATGCCTCCCAGTTTGTTCTTTTTATTTAAGATTGCTTTGGCTGTGTGTGGTTTTCTCTGGTTCCATACGAAGTGAAGAATTATTTTTTCTAGATCTGTAAAGAATGCTGATGGTATTTTGATGGAGATTGCATTGATTCTGTAGATCACTTTAGGTAATATTGACATTTTAACGATATTGATTCTACCAATCCATGAACAAGGTAGATTTTTCCATCTGTTTAAATCTTCTGCAATTTCTTTTTTTAGTGTTTCATAGTTCTCCTTCTATAAATCTTTTGTATCTTTCGTTAGGTATACACCTAGACATTTAATTTTCTTTGGGGCTAAAGTAAAGGATATTGCATTTTTGATTTGAGTTTCTACTTGATGGTTCCTGGCATATATGAACGCTTCTGACATGTGTATATTGATTTTATAACCTGAAACTTTACCAAATTCGTTATCAAGACTAGGAGCCTCTTGGAAGAGTCCATGGGGTTTTCTAAGTATAATATCGTATCATCAGCGAACACCGAGAATTTGATTTCATCTGCCCCCACTTGAATGCCCTTAATACCCCTCTCCTGCCTGATTGCTATCGATAGGACTTCAAGTACTATGTTGAATAGGAGAGGAGATAGCGGGCACCCTTGTCTAGTTCTGGATCGAAGGGGGAAAGATTTCAATTTTTCTCCATTTAGAATGATATTAGCAGTGTATTTGTCATAGATGTATTTAATAAGTTTAAGGTATGAGCCATCTATGCCTATTTTGTTAAGAGTATTTATCATAAAGGTGTGTTGGACTTTGTTGAATGCTTTTTCTGCATCTATTGACAGAATCATATGGTCTTTGTTCTTGATTTTATTCATGAAGTGAATTGCATTTATAGACTTGCGTATGTTGAACCATCCTGGCGTTTCTGGAATAAAGCCCACCTGGTCACGGTGAATTATTTTCTTGATGTGCTGCTGAATTCTATTTGCTAAAATTTTATTTAGCATTTTTGTATTTGTGTTCATGAGGGATATTGGTCTGTAATTTTCTTTTTTTGTTGTGTCCTTTCCCGGCTTTGGTATCAAGGTGATATTGGCTTTGTAGAATGAGTTAGGAAGGATACCATCCTTCTCAATGGTGTGGAATAGTTTCTGTAGTATAGGTATGAGTTCATCTTTGTATATTTGGTAGAACTCTGAAGTGTAACAATCTGGCCCAGGACTTTTCCTTTGGGAAGGTTTTTAATTACTGCTTCAATTTCTGAGCTTGAGATTGGTCTGTTTAGGAATTCTGTTGCTTCCTGCATGATCTTAGGGAGGTTGTATGAATCCAAGAATTTATCCATTTCATCTTCATTCTGTAGTTTTGGGGCATATAGCTTTTTATAATAGTCAAATATAATGTTTTGCATTTCTTTGGTATCTGTTGTGATCTCTCCATTTTCTTTTCTTATTGAATTTATTACAGTCCTTTCCCTTTGGGTCCTTGTCAATCTAGCAAGAGGGCCATCGATTTTGTTTATCTTTTCAAAAAAACAGCTTCTGGTTTTGCTGATTTTTAGTATAGTACTCTTCTTCTCCATTTCATTCAGTTCTGCTTTGATGTTTGTTATTTCTTTTCTTCTATTAGGATTAGAAATTGTTTGCTCTTCTTTTTCCAATTCCTTGAGCTTATTCATTAGGTTGTCAGTTTCTAAGCTTTCTGTTTTTTGGATGTGACTGTTAATTGCTATTAGTTTTCCTCTCAGGTAAGCTTTTGCGGTATCCCACAGGTTTTGATAAGAGGTATCACTGTTATCATTTTGTTCCAAGAAATTCTCAATTTCCCTCTGAATTTCTTCCTTTACCCAATAATTTTTCAATAATAGATTGTTTAGTTTCCATGATTTTGTGAGGGGTTGAGTGTTTCTATAGGAATTGAAATGTAATTTTATACCGTTATGGTCAGAGAAGATACAAGGTATAATTTCTATTTTATTGAATTTTTTGAGATCTGATTTGCAGCTTAGGATATGATAAATTTTGGAATAGGATCCATGGGTTGCTGAAAATAATGCAAATTCAAGTTTGTTTGGATGGAATGCTCTATAGAGATCTGTCAGACCTTTTTGATCAAGGGCTTTATTCAGGTCCATTATTTCTTTGCTTATTTTCTGTTGGGAGGATCTATCCAGATCATTCAATGGGGTGTTGAAGTCCCCTGATACTATGTTAGTGTTATGTAACAAGGTGTTTATATTAGATAAGGTTTGCTTTAAGTAATTGGGTGCTCATATATTGGGTGTGTAGATATTAAGAATTGTTAAATCTTCTTATTGGATCTTCCCTTTCACCATTATATAATGGCCATATTTATCGTTTTTTAATTTTGCTATTTTAAAGCTTATATTATCTGCAAATAGTAGAGCTACTCCAGCTTTCTCTTGACTTCTGTTTGACTGGATGATAGCTTTCCAACCCTTGACCTTCAGCTGGTGGGCATCTTTGTGTGTTAGATATGTTTCCTGTAGACAGCAGATGCTAGACTTGTGAATTTTTATCCACTCTGCCAGTCTATGTCTCTTCAGAGGACAGTTTAAGACATTTACATTTATTGAGAGGATTGAAATTGGAGGAAGATTATCATTCATATTGTTGGGTGGAATCTTGTTGCTTTGTCTTACTCCTTGGGCCATCATTTAGTTTAAGATCTAAACTTTAATTCTTTAACGATTTCACTTTGAGGAGTGTCTACTGCCCTGTTCAGTTAGAAATGTGGGTCTAAGAACTTACCGTAGGGATGGTCTGGTCTTTGCAAATTCCTTCGGTGATTTTTTTGTCTGAGAAGGACTTTATTTCTCCCTCATAGATGAAACTTAATTTTGCTGGATAAAGAATTCTAGGTTGGGCTTTGTTCTGTTTTAGAAGGTTAAGGATAGGCCCCCAATCCCTCCTGGCTTGTAAGGTTTCAGATGAGAAGTCAGCTGTTAGTCTGATAGGCTTACCTTTATAGGTCATTTGCTACTTTCGTCTCACTGCACGGAGAATTGTTTCCTTCACATTTACTTTGGTCAGCCTAAAAACCACATGGCAAGATGATTGCCTTTTCACATTGAGTCTCCCAGGAGTTCTGTGTGCTTTTTGTATTTGGATGTCAAGATTCCTGGCTAGGTCTGGCATATTTTCCTCCAGTATTCCGTGAAATAAGTTTTCCAGCCCTTGAGAATGTTACTCTTCCCCTTCCGGAATCCCAATCGATCTGATATTTGTTTTTTTAACATAATCCCTCACTTCCTGTAAACTTTGGTCTTGTTTCTTGTTTCTGTGTTCCCTTTCTTCCTCTGATATTTTTAGAATATAGGCATAATCTTCAAGTTCTGAGATTCTTTCTTCTGCATGGTCCATCCTGTTCTTTAGGCTTTCCACTGAATTATGGAGATCCTTGATTGTTTCCTTCATTGCCAGTATTGCTGTTTGATTTTTCTTTTCTTTTTTTTTTTTTTATTTTATCTCATCATATTATGGAAGTACAAATATTGTTAGGGTTACAAATATTGCCCCTGCCCCCTCCCTCCCCCCGATATGTCCAATCCCCTGGTGGTGTACATCACACACGTTATGGAAGCACACACCCCTTTCCTCCTCCCCTCACCTGCCTGCCCACCACCTGCTAAATTTTTTTTTTTTAACATTTTGGTTACATTGTATATCTTTGCCTCTCCCTAAGAAGGGTTAGAGGTATGCCCTCCCCCTCCAAAATGCTCATCTCATCCCTAAGGTTGGGTGCCCCCCCCCACACACCGAATCTCTGGTGAGCATTGCCACCATTTGAAAACCAAAGTTTAAATCAGTCAGTACCAATTTGATGGCGAGTAGATGTGGAACCCATTTTCCGTGTCTTGTGTCGCCTCACTTTGGATAATGGGCTTAAGCTTAATCCAGGATAGCATAAATGGTGCTAGCTCACTGTCATTTCTTAGAATTGAGTAATATTCCATGGTAAGCATATACCACATTTTAGTTATCCACTCATGAATTGATGAGCACTTGGGTTGTTTCCATGACCGTGCAATAGTGAATTGTGCTGCTATAAACATTCGGGTGCAGATGTCTTTATAATAGAATGTCTTATGCTCTTTTGGGTAGATGCCCAACAATGCTATTGCAGGGTCAAATGGTATTTCTATTTTTAGCTGTTTGAGGTATCTCCAAATTCTTTTCCACAAAGGTTGCACTAATTTGCAGTCCCACCAGCAGTGTAGGAGTGTTCCTGTCTCTCCACATCCTCGCCAGCATTTGTTGTTTTGGGATTTCTTGATATAGGCCATTCTTACTGGGGTTAGGTGGTATCTCATTGTGGTTTTGATTTGCATTTCTCTAATAATTAGAGAAGTTGAGCATTTCTTTATATGTTTGCATGCCATTATTCTGTCTTCTTTGGAGAAGTTTCTTTTCATTTCCGTCGCCCATTTCTTGATGGGATTGTTTGATTTTTTCTTGATTTTTCTTGATAGTCTCAATTTCTTTTGAGAATCTTTCATTCATTTCTTGTATTTTTCTTGAGGTTTATGTATGTTGTGATTCTATTTTCTCTTCAACTCCATTCAGTTTTGTAGCATTCCATATTCGGAAATCTTCCACTGTCAGTTTACTCATATCATGTAAGTTGGTGTCAGAGGCTGGAGAATGAGTATTTTGCTTTGGAGGTGACTTTTCTCTCTGGTCCTTCATGTTTCCTGTAAACTTTTGCTGGTTTTTTCTCATCTGGATGCTTTATTGAGGATCGGAGATGTAGGGAATGTATTATGAGCTAAAATCAGCTGTTCTTCAGCTGCCAGGGACCACTTAGAATCTCCACTGAGGGGTGAAGACTGTCCCTTTTCCGTTTATCACCATTAGAGCTTTAGTCGCTACAGATCTCTGGGGAGCATCCATGGAGGATGGCGCTAGCCCCCTCTTATGCCCCTTCCCAGGCAGAGCTCAAGCAGCTGGGGGCCGCAAACAAGTTCCTCTCTGGGGTCAAAACTTTCCGCACCCCGTTGGTGGGTCTGGGGCCACTTGAGACCCTTGGGGAGTGTCTGCAGAGGATGGCTCTCACCCCGCTTTCTGTCCCTTCACTGGGAGAGTTCAAGCGGCTGGGAACCGCGGACAAGATCTGCCGAGGGGTGAACACTATCCGTGCGTCCCAGTGTCAGCGGGGCGTGGGATGCTGGAGACTTCTGGGGAGGGTCCGCAGAGGATGGCTCTCACCCCACCTTCTGTCCCTTCACTGGGAGAGTTCGAGTGGCTGAGAACTGTGGACAAGTTCCGCGGAAGGGCAAAAACTATCCCTGCGTCTCCATGGCTGTGAGGCATGAGAAATTGGAGGCCTCTGGGGAGGGTCTGCAGAGTTTGACTCTCTCCTCGCCTTCTGTCCCTTCACCAGGAGAATTCAAGGGGCTGGGAACCGAGGACAAGTTCCGCTGAGGTGTGAACACTATCTGCCCCTCCCTGCAGTGGCGGGGCTTGGGACGCTGGAGATCCCTGGGGAGGGTCCGCAGAGTTTGGCTCTCATCCCACCTTCAGTCCTTTCACCAGGGTAACCATGGACAAGTTCTGCCGAGGGGCGAAAACTATTGGGGCGTCCGGGGCAGCAGCGTAGCTTGGGCCGCTGGAGACTCTGGGGAGGGTCGGCGGAGAATAGCTCTCACTCGGCTTCTGTCCCTTCACTGGCAAAACTCAAGGGGCTAGGAACCGCGGACAAGTTCCGCTGAGGGGTGAAAACTATCTGTGCGTTCTCAGTGGTGGTAGGGCTTGGGCCACTAGAGACCCCGGGAGGGTCCCAGAGGATGGCTCTCATTCCCATCTTCCACTCCCTCCCTTACAGGGCTTGGGCCATTGCCTGAGTCCACCGGGCAGCTCAGTCAAATGAGCAATCTGTCTCACTTTTCTGTCCCTTCACAAGCGAGGCATAATCTGCTGGTGTTTATAGATCTCCCAGCAAAGGCAACCTTACACCGTGCCCTGGAGATTTCAAATTACTTTCCGCTCCTGCCTCCTCTCCAACCTGCCTGCCGGTCTGTGTTACCTCTTCACGCTGTCTTCAGGCACTTTCCTGCTTACATGGGCATGTAGGTCGGTGAAGGAGAAGTTGTCCCACTGTGGGAAGGATCACACAGCCGTTTGGCTGGCCACTGAGTATGGCCAGCTTACACTCCAATCTCCACAGTACCACTCGGATTCTCGGAACTTCACAGTAAATCCACTGAGTCACTTTATTCCTTTTCCCGGCACTGCTGCCCCTGGAAGCTTCCCTGCAATTCTGTGAAGCTCATCCTGTGGGAGAACTACCCACTCCAGTGATTTAGGCCACCTTCTTCACCTCCCACTCCAAGAACAGAGAGCAAGGAGGTCATCCCTAGTCCGCCATTTTTCAAACTTTAATAATTTTATATCAGGGATATTAAAACTTTTATACATTATTTGGATTACAAATATTTTCTCCTACCTTGCAGCTACTATTTTCTTTTGGTTTATGGTATCTTTTTTCATGCTAGAAATTATGTATTTAAACACATTAAATTTTATCAATATTATCATTCATAGTTTGTGTCTCTTGCATCTCATCTAAAAAATTCTTTACTATCTCAATGTGATAAACATATTCTATTTTCTACTTTACAACTTTCTTATATTACTGTGACTTACATGTGCATATGGTTTGAGGGAGATATTTAATTTTATTATTTTCTATATAGATTTTTCTTTCATTCACTTAGAAATCTTTCAACCTGGATTTCTCTCTTTTTTGTGCAATACTTTAGAAAAAATTTCTACCTTAATTTAGCTTATGTTCTGGAGTTTGTGATGGCTAATAAAAAATGCTATGTAATAAAATGTATATAAGTGATAAGTTTTATGAAGTAATATGACACAGGGTAAGAAAAGTATAAAGTGAATGTAGCTGGGCCCTAGTTTATATAGAGGAGTACTATTTGAAGTAATGACCTTTGAGCAGTGACACAACAAAACTCAGGGAGTGATCCATGTAGATATTTATGGAAATGCATTGCAGGTTGAGGGAATATGGACTGCAAAGTTACTAAGGCAGGTGTTTCTTGAAGAGTGAGGAGACAACTGCTGTAGAATCAGAGTTAACTTGGGGAAGAATGTTATGAATATGGTAAAAGAAGGGGACCATATGGTATTCGGACTTGTAAGCCATTATACTTTTGGCTTTGGTTCTGTACTATATACAAAGGCATTAAAAAGGGGTTGAGAAGAAAAGTGAAAATATTTCACATTTTAACAGGATCGTAGACACTTGAGATTAGACTGTAATCTAGGGAGTAATCCAGGGGAGAGAGAATTATGGTTCAGATCAAGATAGTATAAGTGTGGATGGAGACAAGGAGTGAGATTGGGCCAAAGTTGGCAGTAAGGATAGCAAGAAGTGGCAAGATGCTGGATATGTAGTGAAAGTAACACCTAGATTATTTGCTGATGGATTAGATGTGTCATGAGAGTTATGAGTCAAGGATTACTCCAAGGTGTTTGGATCTGAGCAATTGGGTGAATGGTAGTGACATATATGAGGTGGGGAAGACTACAGAAGAAGCAAGTTTGGTAGGGAAAGAGATCAGGAGATAACTATTAGACATTCAAATGGAGATATCAAGTAAACAGTTATATATATATATATATATATATATATATATATATATATATATACTTTTTCACAATTTTATTCTGTTCCTTTTATGCAATGAAGTCTTACTCATTTTAGATACTCAATTCAAATATCTTTTCTTCTGTAAAGTGTCCCTTGAGTTCCCTTAGCTGAGCTGATTATTATCTTCTGTTCCTCTAGCCTTTTATATATTTCTCTACCATAGTGCTATAGTGCTATATATATTTTTCTCTCTCTCTCTTTTTATGTCTTCCATACCAGGTAATGAATTCATTGAAGGTAGGCTGTTTGCCTGAATATATTTGTTCTCTCTCTCTCTCTCTCTCTCTCTCTCTCTCTCTCTCTCTCTCTCTCTCTCTCACACACACACACACACACACACTGGATTCATATGCAGTAGGTACTTAGTAGATATTTGTTGAAAGAGCTATATATGCTGACAGAAGATCAGGAAGAAGAACCTATTTCTTATATCTTCTTTTTCTTTTATAGTATCTTTCTTCCTGTTCTGTATATGGGAAAAACATTCCCCTGGCTGGCTGGGAGAAGATAATTGTATTAGTTCTATTTCAATTACATCTTGTTAACAAAATAGATGTCACATCAATAGAGTTGTCTCTCTTCTGCAAATGGGTGACATTACAGTGTTTATATTCCATTAAACTTTATAAAATCTTGTCACACCCCGCAATGTGACAAGCAAGTATAGCTCACAGTTTTAACCATTGGAATTGTTTAAGTTGTCTTTTATTCAGAGTTACAGATTTTTTATTATAAGATCACAGTAGACAAGATATTTTACCGTAGGGTCTCTACTGTGGGAATTCGTGATTGAAAGTTACCATATTTCCATTTATGTATAATTGTGAAATAAAGGCTTTCCATATATCTCTTTCAAAATAGTTTTCTGCAAAAAGTAAATTTTTTTCCAGAGAAATTTATATCCATTTTCTGCTGAGATTCAGAATTTCTAGTTCTAGACTCAGTATGGTTTGCACAACTAAATGTAGACTAATCCCCAAGATGCTAATGTTGAAAATGGATCCTATTCTCAATAATATATCCTACCTTAGCCAGAGATTAAAAGAATAGCTACATTTTTAACTATTAAGGAGTCAAGAAGTAATTCAATACCTGTAAAAAGTTATTCTGAGCGTGAATGGACACCAGTGGATAAATTGTATCATATCTCTTGCCCCTGAGCCTACTGTATTAGTCAAAATATAAACATCATAACACAACTGTCAACATAAGATATTTGATGGTTAATTTTTGAAAACAGAAAGACTGATATTAATTTGAATACCATAGAACTGAATCAAATTGATATAGTCTAAAGATCCTATATGCTATATTGCCACATTCCCACCTATTCCTCATACTCACTTAAATTTGAACCTTTCCCATTATTTCCAAAGCATCCCTTGTCTACCACCAAATAATAAAATTATCTTTAATAAACAACTCTGTCTAAAAGGATACTAACATCCTGAAAACTATTCTTAATTACAATTCCCATTGTCCAGGTACTTGAATGTGTTGTTTCATCCAGAAACTTTACCTAAAAATTATATCTTCACTTAAAATATTGCCTAGCAGTGATACAGGTATGTTTTCAGGGGTCCTCAAACTTTTTAAACAGGGGGCCAGTTCACTGTCCCTCAGACCATTGGAGGGCGGGACTATAGTTTTTAAAAAAAAAAAAAAAAAAAAAAAAAAACTATGAACAAATTCCTATGCACACTGCACATATCTTATTTTGAAGTAAAAAACAAATGGGCAAAAGCACCCGCATGTGGCCCGCAGGCCTTAGTTTGAGGACGCCTGGTTTAGATACTTCAGTTCAATGCTCCAGTTCTTATCTCTAAAGAAGTTATTCCCACATATGCAACTAAGTATAGTGGTCAGTAAGGAAATACATATGACTATAAAATTAAGACTTTCATAGTTAATTAATTATACTGTATCTTTTAAAAGACAAAATATAGCTACAAATAGAAAATTTCTCAGATGATACAATATTGACAGTGCCATAGACAACAGAAATTTGTGAACAAAATTCACTTAAATTCTCTAAAGCTTTCTGAAAGGCAACAGAAACAGTAGTAGTTTCATATCTCTCCTCCTTTGTCAAGCACAAGATGGTGATACCCCAAATTTTGTCTCCCTAAAAATTATTGTGGAGTTTGGTAAAATGTAGATTCCATGGCCTTTCATGACCCCAGAAAATTTTTATTTTTAACAAACTCTCTGGGTATCCACATATAGGTTGTACTAAAACACACTTTAGAGAAAAATCATTACTGTCCTAAGAGGTCATTACAATCAAAATCACAACTGACCCTAAATTATACTCAAACCCTACTAGCTATTTTGTTTTCTTGCTTCATAAACCTCATAACTTACTTCATAATTAGCTATGAAACAAGAACACAGAAAACCCATCCAGAAGGTTATTGGAATAATAATTAAAAGCCTAGTAAAGACTCATCTTTTACAAACTAAGCCAAACAATTACAAAATGTATTTTATAGTCCTTAATAGAAGTGATTCTATGCTCATAGGCCTTCACTGCTGCTCTTTCTTCCCACGGAGAGTTTCCAAGGGACAATAAAGACTCTTGGTAGTTCTTCACTTAAAAGATTTGCTCAAGCTTTAACCCAGCTTCTCACATGCTTATTTGATTACAGAACCATTTCCTCCCCCACAAAACCCTAAGATCTAGTTGAACTAGTGTTCCCTGTGTAACATGTTGGACTAAACCATTCACACAGGATCACACAATCAAAGATTTGAAAAGATTTTGCAAGAGTTTTTAAGGGTAATCTCATCTGATCATATATCAACATCTTACATTCATTTACAGGGTACTTTTACATTCATCATCTCTTTAGATCTTCACAATAACTAGTAGAAAGGGTTGGGTTTTCTATATAGGAGAGGCTTAGTGAAGATAATCTTTTTGGAATATTTAGTAACATAAAACCTTTCTGATTTTTTAAGCTTTCTTAAATCATTTGATTCAATCTTCCAGAATAGTACAATAAAAATTAGTCCTAAGACAAATCATTACCACCTATAAGTATTCTTCCTTGAAGAGGTGGATATAGAAGCAAGAGTTTTAGTCTAGCCTTAATTTGGATCTAAAGTGACAAACAATAGTCCTACCTATATGTTCACCAGAGCTTGTTGTCAGATAGTTATATGAGAATTCCAGAGGTCATGTGGCCTTTTTAGATACACATACATTATTGCTTCAGTTCACTCAGTTGTTCAATTCCTGATTTCAAGGGCAAATTACCACTTACTATTGTAATTATGCCTAGTTTTGAAGGTACAGAACTTGCTTGCTAAAAGGTAGCATTAAATCTTCATAGCCTGAAATAACTCTACTTCATAGGATACTTGTAAATTATCTGGCTTTAAGAAGTTTTACTGAAGTATCTATTTAACTGTCTAATCAAGCTGAAACAAATATAAAAACATTGGTTCTGAACTGGAAGCAATACTTCTCCTCTTAGAGAGCTTTCATAAATGTGTGGAAACATTTTCTGATTTTCAAAAATATGTGGGTTATTAACTGGCATTTAGTGCTAGGATCAAAGAAGTTAAAAACTACAAATAGGTAGGTCAGTGAAGCAAACTAAAGTCTTTTGCCTTCCAAAACACCAGTAGTGATCCATTTGAGAAACAGAGTGCTAGAAAATCTATATAGACCCTTTCAGTCTGTGATTCTAATTATATAATTAAGAAATTTCAATTTATTTTCCTTTACAGCAACCTGAAAAAAGTTATTTTTTTAAAAAGTCCCAAGGAATGTTTTTGTATGCAATTCCACAAATTTCCTATTATTATTATATATTGTCTAAAAATATGAGCACTTTATATATTCATTGATGACAAATACCAAATTAAAAAAAATAGAAACATTTTCTTGCAGTGTTTGAAAGTCTAAATAATGGATGAATAGTGCTCAGATTCCAGGTGCAGGGATAGACTTAAAGAAGTAGAAAAAAAACTGTTAAAACATAAGCATGCATTATTTTTGTTAAGACAAACTCATGACTCTCATACAAATATAAAATGAATAAATATCAATGATTTTAAGTCATTAATTAACTAAGGAACCAGCCAATTCAAAGGAGAATTCAAAGTAGCATACCTATGTAGGTCAATCAGGAACACTGAAATTAACTTACAAATAGACCTAAATTCACTTTTGTCCTCAGAAGGGGAAATCACTGTTTTTCAACTGGACAGAATTCATTTGCATTTCTATGGACAAGAGTTGTTTGCCTGACTTTCACTTATCCATGGTACAGTGTTGTAAAAAGCCTAAAGGGAATGAAAGGTACAATCTCTAGAATCAGAAAATGCAGATTTAGACAATATCTAAATTTCCATTGTAGAAACCTAGTAACATTTTCAGTCCATTTCAAAGATTTATACAATCTTGTCAACAGTGCCACACATTGATCATAATAATCTGATAAAAAGATTATTCTTAGTCACAAATAAGGCTGATTTCAGTAGGATTGCTCTAATTATTTATATAAGTGTAGGAATAGTGTTGATTTATCATATAAGCTTACTTGAGTTTGCTTTGCAAATCTACAGCCATGCCACATTGAAAAATTACTGAGTCTACATAATTAATTTCTATGTCTGGATGTTTTTATAATTGATTTTATGTTGGCCTTTAAATGGATCTGGGTTTCCAAGTCTCTATATTTTTCTATTGCAAGCCCAGGGAATTAATCCAAAGAAACTTTCATCATTATATTGTACTTATACTTTGTATAAATTTAAATGAATTCCTCTTTTTCACAAGGACTCCAAAATGTCCTCAAATTCCTGGCTTAATAGAAAATCTCTTTCCTTAAAATCTGCAAGTCTGATACCTTGAAAACCAGGTCACAGGCCAGTTTTTCTGGGAGGGTTTTGTAAGCATTGGCTTCAAAGGTAAAACCAACTTATGTTCATTGAAAATGGTTTGTCCTACCTGAATTAAAGAGCATCATTCTCCTATATAACACTTCACATAAGGACTTGATTATATGACAATCCATCTACATGGTTAGTGAATTAAATTCCTTTTTACTGCTTGGTAAAAAGGGAGACGGATTCTTAAGGAACCCATACAGAGAGCAAAGTTGTGAAAAAAAATATGGAAATTTTAGTAAGCTTCTGAATTCTAGAAGTGAGAATCAGGTATCATTTAAAAAGACTTTTAATTTTAATTTTCAAAGTCTATAAGTAACTTCACACAAAATTATTCCTTTCTTACGGTGGAGAAATATGGGTAAAGTGTTAAGACAAGGACTTATCAGTGGATAGCTAAAGTAATATATTGTTTTGACAAATAACCTAAGTGGAGTTCAAAAAGAAAGAAATACACTAATTATAAAAAAAAACTAGCTGCATTTGAGGCTTATATTAAAAGGGACTTCAAGTTTAATTGTAGGAGGTGTGCTGAACTGGCTCATCAGTATATAATGAAATATGCTTTGGTTAATTATTTTTTCCTTAAGTTCTGAAGTGTTAATAATATTTACATCTGTACAATATCCTATATATCTTTATGAATTTAACTCAGGGAATCTTGATGATAACCTGTAGATCCTTTTCTATTGGAATGCTTTACCTTTATCCTTTAGTACTTGTCATGTAGAAATTTTGTAATTTCTAAATTGCCTATCGTATAGATGATTGTTATGTACTTAGTATCAAGTGATGTGCTTAATATCAAAATATCAAGGGAAATTGGATTCATCACTTGATGCTCACGAATGGGTTTCATAATATTTCACATCTATTGCTGCATAACAAGCCATCCAAGTTTAGTGGCTTAAAACATCAACAATCACTTATTTGCTCACAAGTCTGCCATTTTGGTAGAGTTTGTTGGGGTGATTTATCTCTATTTCATACTATGTCAGCTTTGATAGTTTGACTAGAGGCTAAAGGTTTCACTTTTAAGATGACTCACTCATGTAGAGTCAAGTTGGTGCTGGTTATAGGCTGAGAGCTCAGATTATAGCATGGAGCCCTCAGTTCCTCTGCATGTGGGCCTACCCATGGGCTTCTTCAGCTTCCTAACAGCATAGTGGCTGGATTCCAAGAGCAGCTGTTCCAAGAAAGGATAGTTGAAGTGAATGGTGTTTTTTATGAGATAGCCTCATAAATCACATAAGGAAACTTTTGCCATATTCTATAAGTTGAGGCAATCAGTTTCCATGAAGTTCCAAATGGAGAAGATATTAATCTTACCACATGACAAGATGAGCATCGAGGTCATATTATAACATCATATGGGATTGGGGTTATCGTTGTGTCCATCTATAGAAAATGCCATGTGCAACACATGAGATGTCAATAGTTCAAAAGGAATCAAAATGAAAATTGAGGACAGATTAAGGCAGGCATTATCACCACTCCCCCATTTATGATAATGTTTACACTGTGTGTTATGGAATATGATATTTCATTTTAACAGAGGTAGCTTCACACTGGGAAGTGATTAAATACATTGGTAATAAAGAAAATGGAATTTATTATACAGTCATTAGTCAAATTATTTTTACACTAAGGTCTATATACCTACAAAATGCAAATAGATTTCTGTCTCCTGTATATAATTCCAGGAACCACAGAGCCCTGGATGATGAAATGGACAATCCTCCAACAGGTCTGCATTAATGTAAGGATTAGGGATTTAAGGTTTTACTTATGTGCAAATATACATCATTCAAAAAAATCCACACCAAACGAACAAATTCAGAAACATTAAACTCCTAGTTTTCTACTCTATTCTATTTTCTGCATGCTTAAATAGGCCTTTATTTTCTAAATTTCAAACTGTGTTTTACTATCAAAATTTTTAGATATTAATAATTTTCTCCTTGAGGCCATTCATTCTGCACGTGGAGGGAAAACCTGACCTAATACAGGAGGTTATGAGTGAAACACACAGATGAGGTATAAATTAGGGAGACACAGGGACCATGATAGATCTCTAGCCTTCTCTAAATTTTAAAGAAAACTTTATCAATGTGGTAGTTTTTGTGAGAAAAAAAAATAGAAACAGTCTACCTTTAGTTTAGATCATCATTACCTTTAATTACTACAAGTTTTATAGTCTATTATGGCTTTTTTATTAAAAGCCCATAAAAGATGGCTGAGCCATAATTTGTTACTTCTTCTCCATTCCTAATTGACACTGAAATATTAGGAGAAATAGAAACATTAATACATAGTAGTGCGAGAAGAATAGTCAAAAATACACCAAAACAGTGAGGGCTTGCTTGGCAATATAAGCTAGTTAGAAGTGGATGACAATGCTGGGGAACTGGAAATTTCACTTGGTGTCTTAGTCCACTCCTGCTGCTATAACAAAATTCCTGAAACTGAGTAATTTGCAAACAACAGAAATTTACTTTTTATAGTTCTGTAGCCTGGGAAGTCCAAGATCAGGGCACTGGCATTCAGTGTTTGGTGAGGGCCTTCTTGCTGCATCCTTATAAGGCAGAAGGAATGAGTGCTTATCTTCACGTGGTGGAAGGCTGAAGGACAAAAAGTGCTTAGCTAGTTCCCTTCAGCCTTCTTATAAGGTCACTAATCCCTTTCATGAGGGCAGATCCTCTTAAATCCTTCACCTTTTAATACTATTATATTGGGATTAAGTTCCAACATGAATTTTGAAGGGGACATAAACACTTAAGCCATAGCACCTGGGCTAAAGAATAATGCTCCAGACACCACAAATGTTAATGCATCCTTTTATCTTCTAGGCACTGGAGGAGAGAAGAAACAAAATAAACAAAAATATCTGCCAATATGAAGCAAACCTTATAGTGTGTTTTGAGGGGTAAGGAGAGAGTTACTCTTTTACTGCCGTGTATGAATTACCATATGGTTAGTAGCTTAAAACAAAAACTTTTATTAAATTATACTTTTGTATAAGTCTGGACATTATATAGCTAGGTTCTCCATTCCTGGTCTTAGAAGGCTGAAATCAGGAAGCTGCATTCTTATCTGCAGCTCAGGGTTCACTTCCAAACTCATTCAGTTTGTTGGCAGAATTTAGTTTCTTGCAATTGTAGGACTGGACTCTCTGCTTTCCTGTTGGATGTCAACCAGAGGCCATTCCGAGCTCCTAAAGACCACCTGCTATTCTCCATACATAGCAGTTTGATCATTAAAGGCCAACAAGAGAATCTCTCTTGTTTTGAGTTACTCTAATCTCTCTTGTTTTGAGTTACTTTTTTAAATTGAAATGAAACTCACAAAACACACAATTAACTATTTTAAAGTGTACAATTCAGTGGCACTAAGTGCATTTAAATATTGTGAAAACAACACCTCTCTTTTCTTCTAAAATATTTTCATCAATCTCAAAGCAGATCCTGTACTTATTAAGCAGTCACTCCATTTCCCTAGCTCCTCCCCAACTTTCTGGCTCAATGAACTTACCTATTGTGGATATTTCATGTAAATAGAATCATACAATAGTTAATCATTTGTGTCTTGCTTCTTTCACTTAGCATAATGATTTTAAAGCTCACCCATATTGTTAAAAATATCAATTATTTCACTCATTTTTACGAATTAATAGTATTCCATAGTAGATAGATATACCATTTTTGTTTATCCATTTATCAGTTGATGGAAATTTGTATTTTTCTACCTTTTGACATTGTAAATAGTGTTACTATAAGCATTCATTTACAAGTATTTATATGAGTATCTGTTTTCAGTTTGTTTGAGTACATAAAGCATATAATTGCTGTGTCATATGGTAACTCAATGTTTAACCTTTTGAGGAACTACCAAAATGTTTTCTGCAGTAGCAGTACCTTTTTTCATTCCCACCAGCAATGTAAAAATGTTCCAATTTCTCTACATCCTCATCTACACTTATTATCTGTCATTTTTATGATAGCCCTCCTGGTGGGTGTGAACTGGCATCTCATGTTTTTTTTTTTTTTTTCCCTAATGACTAATGATGTTAAGCATAGTTCTATGTGCAATTGGCCATTTATATATCTTCTTTGGAGAGATGTCTATTAAAGTCCTTTACCCATTTTAAATTTGGGTGGTTTACCTTTTTGTTGATGAGATGTAAGAGTTCCTTATATTTTCTGGATGTTTAATCTTTATATATATTATTATATTTGCAAGGTATTTATCCTATTTTATAGGTTGTCTTTTCACTTTATTGACATACTGTACATTTTGGCTAGTGTGATCCTCTCTCATACTCATGTCAGCTTCTGTCAATTAAGTTGCATACTTACCAACAGAGTTGTCCTTGTTTCCAAACCCATTTATGATAGTTATGCTATTTATTCTTGTGAATTGTCTGAATGCATTAAGAATTATTTTAGTTGTGACAGTAACCCAGTTCAAACTGGCTTAAGCAACATTTATATAACAATTTATTATTTCCTTTATAATGCTGTCTACACTGTCATAAGTTCATTTCATTATTTAGTAGGGATTTTTGGTCTATCCCCTCCTACTAGACTACAAGGTACATAAAGAATCATGTCTGTCTTATTGACCACTCTATTCTCAACACTTTCCACAGTACCTAGCACATAGTAGGTGCTGAGTCAATATATAGTGAATACAATTTATTCCTTGTGGCATTGTTTATTATCATGAAAAATTGGAAGTGATTTAAGTACCTAACTATATGCAAGAGACCTAAAATATATGGTAAATTCCTAATATTAAATATTATGACATCTTTAAAAATAACATAAATCTATATGTACTGCCATTGAACAAAAAACAAGATTAAGGTTAAACAAAAAAACTGGCATCACAAAATATTGTATTCATGTCATGCTTAAGATCACAGATTTAATCCTGGCTTCACCATTTATTAGCTTGTGACCTTGAACAAGTGACTTACCTGATTGGGGCCAAGAAAGTATGCTTAAATACATGGTGCTGCCCAAATATTCATTTTTTGTGTCTTTATTAATAGTTATTTTTCTGCATGAAATAACCTTCTCATAATCTGCTTTCCTTTGCTACACCCTTTTGTTGTTCCATATTCAGATTAGGATTCACCTTTTCTTTTCTTTTTTTTTTTTTTTTAATGGTGATTTCTTCTTTATTGGGCTTCATGTGTAGCAAGAATAAGATAATATTTAGCAAGAGTAAGATGATCTTTCCCAGATATAAGCATACATATAAATCACAGGTTTCTTTAGGTCTCTATATAAATATAATTACATTAATGATCATGACTCAAATTTAAACTGATTTTTTCCAGTCATTCTTAAAGTTTTTTCCAGTTTTTTCTGAAAGATTCTGTAAATGTCTTACTGAGCACATCTGAGATGGTATAAGCTAAAGCCTTCCTCTTTTTTATTTACTTTATCCTAAAAGTCACTACAGGTGAGCTTTATCATTACCACTGTTACTAGTATCCACTTCTACAATGCTGATACCTTGCCAAGGGGTTGTCAACAGAAATTGCCAGCTCTTGAGTTGACAGGAGTGGATATAGCCTAAGGCCATACTTTAAAACTTTTTTTTTTTCATTTTTTAATTATTATAGGTACATAATGGTTATATATATTTATAGGGTACATGTGATTAATAAAGTCATACAATGTGAATTAATCAAATAAGGGTTATTGTGGTATCCATCACCTCAGGCACTTACAATTTATTTGTGTTAGAAACATTTCAATTCTACTCTTTTAGTTATTTGAAAATATACCCTAAGTTAATGTTGATTATGGTCACTTTGTTGTGCTATCAAGTATTGTTCATTCAATCTACTTATCTAACTATATTTTTTCACTCATTAACCATGCCCACTTTATCCCTGGATTCACCTTTTCTGGGAAGCCTTCTGGGCCACTCATGCCCAGAATAGGCGATGTGTCCATCTACTATACCCTTTTAATGCTCAGTGTTGAATTATAACATAGAATTTATTCCAATAAATTAGAATGGTCTCTTTAAATTTTAGTCATCCTCCCTAAAATGTCAGCTCCCTGTGGATAAAAGAATATTTCTAATTCACCTCTATATCAACAGTGCCTATTAAAATGCCTGGTACAATGTGACACAATGAAAAGTGGTTGATGCAATTCATTCATGCATGCATGTTTTCATCCATTTGTCCATGTATTCATTACTTGTTCAAGAGAGCATTCCAGTAAGTGGCAGTGTTAGGACCCAAACACATATCTTTTCATTCTATATTTAGTGTTCTTTCTATATACCATTATATAATATCTTACATCTCTAAAGGATATCAAATCTCATGAAGCATTTCTAAATACAATATCATCTTAGTTAATTATCACAAATGCTCTGGTAAGATGTCAATAGTGTTCTTATTTTACAGATGTGGCTCAAAGAGGTTAAATACTTTGTCCAAAATAGCAAAGTTAATTAGTGGAAGTAGTAATAGAATTCAACCTTGTTTTTTACACTGTTGATTTTCTTTTCACCTAACCACATTGTGTAAATTAATGGATTAGATTTTTTATTGCTTTAAAGACAAATAGCAATAACTTCACACTGGCACTACTTATTTACAAATAGCTTCTAAGATGTTAATTCAAACAACTTTAGGATTGTGGCATTTATTCTTCTCTCCTTTTATATAAGCTGGCAAATGAGACATCCCCTTTGAAAATCAACCTCTTGGCCAGACATGGTGGTTTATGCTTATAATCCTAGTACTCTGGGAGGCCAAGGAAGGAGGATTGCTTGAGCTAAAGAGTTTGAGGTTGCAGTGAGCTACGATGATGCCATTGCACTCTACCTGGGGTGACAGAGCAAGACTTTGTTTCAGAAAAAGGATCGACTTTTTGAAATCCATTCATTTTAAAAATTATCTTCTTTTGTCATTGAACTTCAAGCTGACCTTGAGATGCCTTTAAGATGACTTTCTTTAGTTATATTTAGTAGTTTGACCAACATTTTAAAGGGATTTTTTCATATAGTTTATACTAGGAATATTTTATCAAATATTATATAAAGTCAAAGGTTTGAGTCTTACCTTCTTCTTTGCTTGTCTGCTCCTCAAACATTTGCTAAAGAACAGATTTATTTTGTCATGAAAATGTTTAATCCCAGTAGGTTGGTTTAAACAGTGATTTAATGACAGTTATCCCAGTAAATAAGCTAGCTATATTTTATGGATATGTAGTCCTATACTCTACATAATCATCTGGATACATCTTCAGATCATGTGAATTAGAGATGGTGGTAGAAATACTGGGGTACCTGTGGCTGCTGCTTTTCAGAGACAGAGATTTTAGGTCAATACAGATGTGCATATATGTGAACCAAACTTGGTTGAGCAGCAATGTCATTAAAAAAACCCTGGTATTTGAGGAGACAATCTTCTTTTCTCTATACTTGTTTTTCACATGATTATTATTTCTTGCTTAATATAAGAAGCCTTTTAGATATAGTAGATTGGACATTAAACTAGGCTCAACTTTCAAAGGTCAGTTTTCCATTCCTAAGTCGCAATTATCTATAGACAATTCACTGCAAGTGGTAAAATAATAGACACAGTTCACTACACATGAAATTAGCCAACTGTTGGCTTTCTGGGCTAGTTTACAGAGCAATTGACCACTTTAAAGTTATTTGGTGAGTTCAAGCATCCAATTACATATAATCATTTGAGGATCTAATTTTTCCACATGTTGTTAATTTGGAACTGATAATTGTATGTGATTAATAGAATGGGTATGTAAGCTCATTTATTATAAAGGTGCCTTGTAAGCTTGCCTAGAACATTGAGGGGAGAATGCATGATCATGCAGATATTACAGACCTATGCAGACAAGCAGGAAGGTTTGGGAAGTTAAAAGATCAGTGAATACATACCAAGCATCTACTCGGTGCCAGGCACCATTCTTGCCACTAGGAAAAAAATGAGAAACAAGATATAATCTTTGTTCTCAAGTAACTTGCAATCCAAATTTGTATAGAATCTGTCAAGCATTATGTGGTAATAACAGTCATAAAACCAAAGTACTACACCTTTCACCTCTCACAAAAATCAACACACGCTGGATAACAGACTTAAACCTAAGGTATGAAACTATTAGAATTCTAGAGGAAACTGTTAGAAACACTCTCCTAGACATTGCCCTAGGCAAAGAATTTATGAAGAAGACCCCAAGGCAATCTCAGCAGCAACAAAATTAAATAAATGGGACCTGATCAAACTGAAAAGCTTCTGCACAGCCAAAGAAACAGTTATGACAGCAAACAGACAACCTACGGAATGAGAGAAAATTTTCACATTCTACACATCTGATAAGGGGCTGATAATTAGAATCTACTTAGAACACATGAAAATCAGCAAGAAAAAATCAAACAACCCTATCATAAAGTGGGCAAAGGACATGAGCAGAAACTTTTCTAAAGAAGACAGAATAATGACCAACAAACATATGAAGAAATGCTCAATATTTCTAATCATCAGGGAAATGCAAATCAAAACCACAATGAGATATCACTTATTTCAAGTAAGAATGGCCTTTATCAAAAAGTCCCAAAATAATAGATGTTGGCATGGATGTGGAGAGATAGGAACACTCCTACACTGCTGGTGGGACTGAAAACTAGTTCAACCTCTATGGAAAGCAATATGGAGATACCTTAAAGTGATACGAGTAGATCTACCATTTGATCCAGCAATTTCACTGCTGGGCATCTACCCAAAAGATCAAAAGTCACTTTATGAAAAAGACACCTGCACTCAAATGTTTCTGGCAGCACAATTCACAATTGCAAAGTTGTGGAAACAACCCAAGTGCCCCTCAATACATGAGTAGATTAACAAAATGTGGTATATGTACGCCATGGAGTACTATTGAGCTTTAAGAAACAATGGTGATATAGCACCTCTTGTATTTTCCTGGATAGAGCTGGAACTCATACTACTAAGTGAAGTATCCCAAGAATGGAAAAACCAGCACCACATATGCTCACCAGCAAATTGGTATTAACTGATCAGCACCTAAGTGGACACATAGGAATTACATTAATTGGATATTGGGCAGGTGGGAGGGGGGAGGAGGGGGTGGATATATACATACATAATGAGTGAGATGTGCACTGTCTGGGGGATGGTCACACTTGAAGCTCAGACTTGTGGGGGGAGGGAGGGCAAGGGCATTATTTGAAACCTTAAAATTTGTACCCCCATAATATGCTGAAATAAAAAAAAGTGACAACTTATGTTAAAGTTATGTTTATACTCCATTTCTACTCTTAGACTTAGGTATCATAATTACATGCCTAAATTGTTGCAAGGACATCCACTTTTTGGTCATTTGTCTCTCTGCTTACATATAATCTCTTCAGAAAAACCGCCCTCACCACCCATGTAAATGGTCTCCCCACTCTAATTCTCTGCCATTTTCTTTTTCTTCATAGCTTTTATGACTGTCTGATATTAAATATTTGTTTTTGTTTAACTATGTCCACAGTAGTCCCAGTTTCCTGAGGGCAGTGCCATCTCATATGTTGTTCATCACTCTATGAGTTGCTAGAAGAGTGTGTTACATATAGCAGGCATTCAATATTTTTCTAAAGTTAAATGACTTATGAGCTGACTAATCAAGGAGGGTTTCAGAAATAAAATGATATTTTAATTAAGCATTGACTATAGATTTGTCTGATTTTATGAACATTTTCCAAATGCTCCATGCATGATGTTAGAAATCACATATGAAAAAAATAGCTGCTCAAGGTGCAAAATATTCCCGTGGGTTTTAATGTAACTGAGGATGAAAATTTTATCCATTTCGATGCAGAGTCTACAAGGCAATTAACCTTTAAAATAAGCTATTATTTGTTGCATTTCCATATATTATCAAAAGAAAATGTCCAGTTATATGGAAAGTTATTGAACTATTCCTTCATTTTTGAACTATACATCTGCATGAAGCAAATTTTTAAGATATATGTCAACTAAAACAGTATATTACAGCCAACTGAATGCAGAAACATAGAAAAATCCAGTAGTTTTCTATTAAGCCAGATACTAAAAGTAACAAAACAAAGAAAAGACAAGAAAAGAAAAATGTGAAACAATACCATTCTTCTCATTACATTTACTGTTGTTTGGGAAAATGTAATCACTTTTTATAAAAATGATATTTGTGTTAAACTGTAAATGTCTTATTACTATTTGAAAGCTAATAGATTAGTATTATGTTTTCTCAGTTTTAATTTCTAATATGGAAGGTATTGATAGCTATAACCCACATACAAAAAGCTCTATGGGTCTCCCATAATTTTTAAGAACATAAAGGGTTAATGAATGAATGAATGAAATAAAAAATTTTGGAATAATTCATATCACCACTGCTATATGGAAAAGGAAGTGGAGAAAGAAAAGAAGAGGGTCATGGCTTAACTTTGGTGTCCACATTTAAATGATGAGCAATAGAAAAGTAGCCAATGAAGTGCTTTGGGAAGAAGCAGGTAGAGAAATAGAATGAGGGCTATTAGAATGCCATATCCAGGGCTCAGCCCCCAAACCACTACCTCCAGGAAGTCTTTCCTATATTCCTTAATCAAAACAAATCTCTTTTTTTCTGTGCTCAAATGATATTTTGTGTGAACTTTATGCATTCTGTTGGATATAATATGCTGTATTTTCTTGTCACTTTCCATCTTTTGAAAAATATATTTACTAGATTTGTGACCTTAGAGAAGTTGCTTAACCTCTCTTAACCTCACTTTGATCTGGTATAAACTGGGGATAATAGTAATGCTTCATGGGTTTGTGGTGATATGACATATATAACAGAACTTAGGGTCATGAGAGAACACTTATAAAGTAAGTGTAAGAGCTCCTGGAAGATAGTAAACACTGAAAAAAGTACTTCTTATTATAACTGTCATTATTTATTTGTGGTCATGTTTATATCTTCAATTAAATGTAAATTTCTTGGAGGAAATCAAGACCACACTTTACACATGATTCTGCATAACAGTGACTAGTACAGTAAATTTTACATATTAGGCCCTAAATACATTTTTGATGTAATGACTTAAACACATTGAGAACAATAACAGGTTAGAACTAAGAGGAGTCACCATATTGCAGAAGTCAAAGAGGATGAGTTTCAGGAAGAGGGTGATGGTCAACACTTAGAGAAAGGCTGCCTATGTGCTCTAAAGGAATCAAAAAGCCAGGATTGGTAATGGCTATATATACATATAATATTAATAAAGTATTTGGCTAGAGAGTAGATTTTAAGTATAATTACTGCAAAAAAGAAAGGTAACTATATGAGATGATGGGTATATTAATTTGCTTGATTGTAGTAATCATGTCATTATGTATATGTATATCAATTGGGGGTAAGTCAACATCATGTGGAGGGGAGGGACCATGGGTGGGCCAGATGTTGTTGTCCAATGAGCCATTCTTCTCTCAGCCATGGTCTCTTGACCTCCTCAGGCACAGGCCAAGGTCCCCTGACCACCTAGGTGACCATCAAGGTCCAAGAACCCATGCAGGCACCCACCAAAGTCCTGCAACCTACTTAGGCACCAGCTGGAGTCTCACAACATTCCCAGGCATATTCTAAGGTCCTGTGACCTGCCCAGGTGCCTGCAAAGGTCGCACAACTTTCCTAGGTACTGGCCAATGTCATAGCACTTTCATCTGTGGAGAAGAACTCACCCAGCCCCCTGTCTAAGCTTCCAGCAGTGTGGCCTGGGGGCCAAAGCACCACTCTAAATGAATATCCTTCAGCACTCGCTTGATCTGTGTCAACCACAGGGGAATGGGATGATGATACAGGAGGACAGCTGTGTTACAGGCTTTTAGTGTATCTGCCCCTCTCCCACTGGGTCAGTTCTCCCAAGTAGGACAAAAAAACAGTACCTAGGGACCTCTCATTCTCTAAGTAGGAGAGTTCCCAATAAAGGAGAACAGGTATGATGCAAACCTATCAGCTCTGAGATAAGAGAAGAGATTTCAGAGAGAAAAAACAACAAAAGAATTCTGGCAATATGGAAAATTAGGCTACTTCTACATCCTCAAATGTTCACAATGTATTCACAGGAAGAGAATCAAAAGGAAATTGTTGAAATGTCAGAAATAAAATTCAAAATACGAATGGTAAATAAGATGAATAGGATTGAAGAGAAAGTTGCAAACCAACCCAAATAAGCCAACAAAATTGTTTCAGGATGTGAATGAAAAATATGAAAACCTCACTAAACAGAATGACAATATGAAAAAGGAAATAATAGAACTTATGAAAATGAAAAAGTCATTTAAGGAATTACAAAAATATAGCAGAAAACCTCAATAACAGGCTAGACCAAGCAGAAGAAAGAATCTCAGAGCTTCAAGTCAAGGCTTTCAAACTAACCCAGCAGTAAAACATGCAGAAAAAAGAAAGATAAAAAAGAAGAATAAAAATCACTCAGAGAAATATGTGACTATGAGAAATGAGCTGATATATGAAGTATACGTATTCTGCAGGGATAAGAAGAAAAAGTAAAAAGCATCGGAAACATATTTGAGGGAATTATTGAGAAGAACTTGCCTGCTCTTGACAGAAATTCAGATATCTGGATAAAAGATGATCATTGAACACTGAGAAGTGAAATAGAACATCTCAAATACATATAGTCATTGAACTGGCCAAACTCAAAATGAAGGAAAATATTCATTTCACCTTGTACAAACATCTTGTACAAATATACAACTTGTACAACATTTCATCTTGTATAAACTACAAGATGAAAACAACAACTATCCTGCAAAGAAAAACCCATCAGGCAAATGGCAGACTTCTCAGTGGAGGCCTTATAAGACAGAAAGGATTAGGACCCCATTTTTTATCATCTTAAACAGAACAACTGACTGTCAAGAATTTCATATCCTGCAAAGCTAAGTTTCATAATTGATGGAGAAATAAAGACTTTTCCAAACAAACAAACACTAAAGGAATTTGTCACTACTATGTCTGTCCTACAAGAAAAGCTCAAAAGTGCATTCATTATACATGGAACAGCATGATAGCTACCTACCAGAGTAAAAACACCTAAAAGTTAAAGCTCACAACTCTTATAAAATAATAGCACAAGAAGGACAACAAAACAACAAGATATCCTTCAACATGATGAAGAGAACATCATCCCAAATATGAATACCAACACTGAATGTAAATGGTCTGAATGCCCCACTTTAAGTCTTTTAAAGACATAGGCTGACTGAATGCATGAAAAAAGACACAACCCACGCATTTGTTGTCTTCAAAAAACACATCTAACCCACAAAGACTCACACAGTCTCAAGGCAAAAGGTTAGAAAAAATATTCCATGCAAATGGAACCTAAAAGCAAGAAGGTGTAGTCATTCTCATACCAGATAAAATTGACTTTAAATCAACCATTGGAAAAAAGATAAAAATAGTCATTATATAATCGTCAAGGGAACAATTCAACAAGAGTATGGAACAGTGATTTTATATATATATATATATATATATATATATATATATATATACACATATATACACACACACACCCAACACAACACGGGAGCTCTTTGATTGATAAAGCAAAAGCAAATTCCACTAGATCTAAACAATGAAGGAAATGGTAGCACCTTAATTTCCAGATATTTAACTACCCCACTGACAGAACTAGACAGATCAATGAAGCAGAAAAGGAATAAAGAAACACTGGACTTAAACAGGACTCTAGAAAATATGGACCTAACAGATAATTAGAGAACATTCTACCCAAAACCTACTGAATATATATATTTTTCTCATCAGCACATGGGACATTTTCCAAGATTGGTAATATGTTATGCCATGACACAGGTCTCACCAAATTAAAAAAATAAAATTCAAATTATATCATAAATAAATTTACAGTAATAATAAATATAGTAATAATAAATAAATTTACAGTAAAATAAAACTAAAAATCAATTCCAAGGGAAACACTCAAATCTACCCAAAGCAATGGACATTAAACGATCTGATACTAAACAATCCTTGGGTCAATGATGAAATCAATATGGTAATCAAAAGTTTCTTCAAATTGAAAGACAAAGGGGTATAAGACTTCAAAAATCTATTGGATACAGTCCTACAGGGAAAGTTCATAGCCTTAAATACCTTCATCAAAAAAGACAGAAAGATTCCAAATTAACAAACTAATATCACATCTCAAAGAACTAGAAAGGAACAAACCAAAGACAAATCCAGCAGAAGTAAAGAAATAACAAAGGCAAATCAGAGCTAAACAACTTGGAAGCAAACAAGCAAAAAAAACAATATAAAGAATGGACAAAACGAAAAGTTGGTTCATTGGAAAGATAAAAATAATCGATAGACTACTACCATGATAAATCATAAATAAAAGAGAAAGGACCCAAATGAGCTGAATCAGAAATGATAAAGGAGACAATACAAATGATACCATAGAAATATAAAATATCATCCATGTATACTATGAAAACCTCTTTGCACACAAACTAGAAAACCTAGGGTAAATGAATAAATTCCTGAAAACACACAGCCTCCCAAGCCTGAATCAGGAAGAAATAGAAATCCTGAATGGATGAATAATGAGCAGCATGATTGAGCAATAATAAAAAATATCCCAACAAATAAAAAAGACCTGTACTGGATGGATTCACAGGTGAATTCTATGAGACCTACAAAGAAGAACCTGTACCTATACTATAGAAATTATTCCATAACATTGAGAAGAAGGGAATCCTCCATAACTCATTCTATAAAGCCAGTATCACCTTGATACCACAGCGAGGAAAGGGCAAAACAAAACTAAAAACTGAAAACGAATAACCCTAATGAACATACATGTAAAAATTCTCAACAAAATACTAACAAAGCAAATTCATTAATATATAAAAAACATAATTCACCATGATTATGTGGTTTTCATCCCAGGAATGGAAGGATGGTTCAACATATGCAAATCAATGAATATGATTCACCACATAAACAAAAGCAAAAGCAAGGCCATATGATAACCTCAATAGATGCAAAAAACCATTCAACAAAATCCAGAACCCCTTCATGATAAAAACCCTCAACAACTACACATAAAAGGAATAGATCACAAAATAATAAAAGCCATATATAACAAAACCATGACCATCATCATACTGATCGGGAAAAAGATGAAAGCATTCCCCATAAGAATTGGATCAAGGCAAGTGTTCCCACTGTTACCTCTTCTATTGAACAGAGTACTGGAAGTTATAGCCAGATAATTCAGGCAAGAGAAAGAAATAAAGGGTATCCAAATCAGGAAAGAGGAGGTAAAGCTATCCATTTACTGATAATATAATATTGTATCTAGGAAAACATAAAAACTCCATCAAAAGATTTCTAGAATTGAAAAATAAATTCAGCAAAGTCCCAGGTTATAAAATCAATGTACACAAATCAGTAGCATTTCCATATGCTAATAACAGTCAAGAGGAGATCAAAGCAAAGACTTAATACCATTCCCAACAGCTAAAAAGAAAATAAAATACCTAGGAATATACTTAACCAAGGAAGTGAATGATCTCCATAAGGAGAACTACAAAACACTAATGAAAGATGTCACAAACCAATTGGAAAACATCACCTGCTCATGAACTAGCGGAATCAACATTGTTAAAATGTCCATACAGCCGAAAGTGATTTACAGATTTGACACAATCTCCATTAAAATACAAATATCTTACTTCACAGATCTAGAAAAATAATCATAAGATTAATTTGGAACCAAAAATGAGCCTGAATAACCAAAGAAGCTTTGGACAAAAGCAGCAGATTTAGAGGTATCACATTACCTACTTCAAATGGTACTGCAAGGCTACAGTACCAAAACAGCATTGCACTGGCATTAAAGTAGAGACATAGACCAATGGAGCGGGACTTAGAACCCAGACAAAAAGTCACATAAGTAGAAGTGACTGATCTTTGACAAAGCAGGCAACAACATACACCGAGGAAGGAAGCATTATTAAATGGTACTGGGACAACTGAATAGCCACATGCAGAAGAATGGGAGCTAAGCGATGGGTACATATGGGCACAAAGAAATATGAAGGACAGTGGACACTAAGAAGGTGTGGGTGTGGTGGGTGAGGGATAAAATCCTACCTATTGAGTACAGTGAACTCTATTCTGGTGTCAGACACACTAAATGCCCTGACTTAAGCATTGTATAATGTATCCATGTAACAGAAATATTTGTACTCCCTTTATATTTTGAAATAAAAACATCACATTATATACCTTAAAAATATACAACACAATAAATAAATCTGCAACAAATGTAATTAAAATAAATTAAAGTATTTGACTTCAGTTTGGAAAGGAAGTTTTGTTCTTGATTTGTTTTGTTTGTTTCATTTCCCCTAGACTAACAGTAATGCATGGATAATTTACTATTGTAGAATTACCATTTAGCAGTTTTTACATTCCTTCAGTTACTTTTGCAGCCTGATCAAACTTCCTCAAAAAATTACCCACTATTTTAGTTTGTTATAATTACTTTACTTTTTCATAAATTATGAAGGCATAAAGCTTATAAGCTAACATGTTGCTACAATTTCCTATTAATATTATTACAAGGAAAATGTTCTAATGAAATAATTTCTTTCCTATCTCTAACTTCTTAACAAAAATGAGACCTAGTATGCCCCACTATTATTAATATACTAGATGGAATATATAATATCATATAAGTTGTAGGTTCATCAGTTAAAGAAGGCCAAAGAACTCAAAGAGAATTCCCTGATCTGTATCCATCAAACAAGATAATGTGCTGGTATTTCATATAATGATGTTCACCTTTAATCTTCTTAAGAGCAAAATGTTTTTCCTTTCTATTGTATATTTTTTTCTATTATAACACAATTTTCTACTGGGTTTTAACCAATAGAATGTAGACTAGAAGTGATATATATATATATATATATATATATATATATCACTTCTAGTCTTGGTTCACAAAATTACAACAGATAACTTATATTATCTCCCTTTCTCCATTTTATCACTGAATGAAGGGGAATATATCAAGAACCAGATAAAGGAAAATGATAAGATAGAAAGGTCTTTCTCTAAAAGGCCAAGTGCAAGTTTCCAATTTGCTAATAACACAGTTTATTAGACTGTGGCATAAGTAAGAATATATTTTTACTGTGATAAACCATTGAGATTTTTAATTTTTGTTGCAACGGCTAGCATCACTTTCCTGCCTAACAAAGTTACACAGAAATGGAGTGCTATTATAGCCAACAACAAAAATGTGTGGCATGGATTTAAATCTCTTGCCGTAGGTGATGAGAAAACAAATGACAGACTAGAAAGTGTAGAATATAGTATGCCATTGGAAATATTTAGTAAAATACTGACTTGTAATACTCTAGAAAACATAGCATAGGCCTACTGTTCCTATAGCTCCGAGGAAATTGGTTGAGGGAAGCCAGAATTTAGCATGAGTTAGTTACAGTTGTATTGCGTGAGACCTTTAATATTTTAATAAAGTATTTTTGGAAAGAAATAAGCTCAAGTAAAAGTTGGCTAGTTTTAAAAGATGAAAATATGTGTCATCATATTCTTACAGTGAATGAGGTGAATAAAAAGAAAAAAAAAATATAGCCTTAATCCAGACAGAGTGCTTAATACATTGTCCTTAAAGTACATGTTATATTGTCACCTGTGCCCTTTCAGTGATGGGGATAAGTACTTCATGTTATTGTGGTGTTACATGACAATAATTTACTACCAAGGATAGTTACAATATGCTTTGAACAAATTTCTTTTAACTACTAGGCCATTGGTTTATCAATTGTTTTGGAAAACCATGGCCTTCATAGTAGCAGTATTAAAGGTGCTATATTAAAGTATTAAACCTTATTGAAAGACCAGATTAGAAACCATTATAAACCTGAATTTTGCCTATATGATGGGTTAAAAAGTGATGTTATCTCTCAACTGACAGCTCTATTTTCTGTTTCCTATGTGGAAAGCATTCTAAATCAATATAGTTTATTGTACTTATAAAATTTTATTTTGTTACCAAAACCACCCAAAAAACCCAATACACAGGTGAGAAAATGGCTTCAAAAAGTGTTGAAAAATATGATCTCTGACTACCTTTTCTTAAAGATTAATTCGCGTGTACTCTTTTTAATGAGTAGCACCTTGCTCTTAAGCATAACCCATTACAAGACTCTAATTTCACAACTTAATCTTGAGAATGTGACTGAAGGACTCAGAAATTGCTGATGTGATGCACATTGACCTGAATAGAAGGATGCATCTTGTCTTAGCCACATGGCCAATAGTTAGAAGGACAGAGCTCTGACTCAGTCGACATGTCTTTACACTGAGATGTCCTTTAAGTTGCCAGTAATCACTGCAAGTAATCAATCTCTTTTATTTCTGATAAAACAAAATGAGCATACTATTTACTCAAGACATAATTTTAATAATGGAAATGATTGATAAATTGTTGTCTCCCTAAGGAAAGATACCATGCTACTATTTTCTTGGAATGTGGCAGACCCTCACATCCACAGCTACAGGGAGTTTCCAGATCACCATGCCTTGTTCATTTGGACTTCACTAAACCTACTTAGGTTTGAAAAGTAAGAATTATCATACAAGTTTTAGGTGACTTATTCCTAATTTCTACCCAAAACAGAAGACAAAAATTTCTGTAAACTTCAGCAGGGAGATTTAACATTTCACATAATTTAAAACTCACTGAGCCTGAGAATCCACAGATTAGTTTAGCACATGGGCTGACTACATAAATCTTCCCCAAACCTTTCACATTATTCTTTCTTTCTGTCTCAGTCCATATGTCATGGCTCAAGACAGGGATTTCAAAGGCTCAAATTCCATGAGAACATTGCAATTGATAATACTAAAGAATTCTAAATCAACTGTCATTGGATTTTTGAATTCATTGTTTTTATAACAAAAGTTTATAAAGCTTTCCTTTTTCTTCTTACTTTTATTTAACTGTAAAAATTGAGTATTTTGAGTTCATGAGCTAGTGTTGATGCCAATATTTAGCTAAATAATCTTAGACATGTTGATCATAGATTTAACATATTTGAACATTTCCCATTCTAAGATAGTGATGATGATTTAAGCAACAATCTGGGTACAAAACTTCAATGTCAAAAACAACAAAATATATAATGTGTATTACTTATTAAATTCCATAGATTTCATACTGAGCATCAGGAAGGTGATTTAAGATTTTCTGTTGATTTTTATATGCACAAGACAAAATGTAACAATTCTTGATTAACTCATGAATAATCCATATGAGGCAAACCCAAATCAGACTAATGAGCTTGAATTTGTTTCTCTTAACCCAATAGGTTCACTAGAGAACCCATTGTGATCATAGCCAAGAACAGTATATTAATGGAAAATAGCAGTATGTTCAGATCGCTGAATTTTCCTCTGTCCTAATTTTTAGAAAAATATGAGAGATAGGAAGACTTTCCAAGGTTTAGGCGTGATAGCCTAAGATAGCATGAATATAATAAATCATATTATCAATATTTCTTCCTTTAAAATTAAAAATAGAATAATAAAGAAATTATAATATGGAGAAAAAGACAGATAAACAGTTTTAGAATAAAGTGAAGTGTTCAAAGTTGTCATCTTTGCAAAATGGCAAATTGTGAACCAATAAAAGTTTCCAAAATTTGATGAACTGCTCATTCTTCCACTACTGAGAAACAATACTGAGAAATAGGGGAAAAATAATTGAAAATTTTTATTTTAAAAAGTTACTAGTCCCACAATTGGAGGCAAGTACACAGAGAAGCTAAGTAGATGGCCTAGGAGGAATGATGCAAAATGCTCTTGAGAATATCTAATAAGTTACAGAATTTTGTTAATCCTGGCTAGAAAAAAGTAAGATAGAAGAAGAAAGACACAATAGGATTGATCACCTAGAACTAATAACTTCCAGCAATAAAGAAGGGCAATTTAGAATACAAAGACAGAAAGAAGAGAAGAACCTCTGAGAGAGTAGGCTATGATGGTAAATTTTGTGTGTCAACTTGTCTGGTTCACCGAATGTGCAGATATTTGGTCAAACATTATTCTTAATGTACCTCTGAGAGTGTTTTTGGATGAGGTTAAGATTTGAATCCGTAGACTGAGTAAGTACGATCGCCCTCTATGATAGGAGTAGCCCTCATTCAATCAAGTGAAAACCTAAATAGAACAAAAAGGCTGATATTTCCATGAGTAAGGGGGAATACTTCCTGCCTGACTACTGAGTGGACACATTACTTTTCTTCTGACTTTTGGATTCAAAATGAAATATTGGTTGTTCTTGTCTCAAGCATGCAAGCTTTCTGACTGGAACTTACACCATTGGGTCTCCTGGTTCTCAGGTCTTTGGAGTTGAACTAGAACTACACCACTGCTTTTCCTGGGTCTCCAGCTTGCTCACTGCAGATCTTGAGACTTTTCAGCCTCCATAATTATGTGAGCCTTATAATCTCTCTCTCTCTCTCTCTCTCTCTCTCTCTCTCTCTCTCTCTCTCTCTCTCTCTCACCCCTCCTCCCCCAGCTCTCTATCTCTATGCATATGTGTGCACATGTGCACACACACACACACACACACTCCTGACCTCTGTGACTAATGTAGATTTTGGTACCAAGAGTGATTCTTGAGAAATAGAAAGTTAAAGATCAATTTTTAAGAATTGGTTCTGGGGTTTCTGGACTTTGCTCTCTAATCTCACTAAATTTAAAGATGTTAGTGACCCTATTTCCCATAGTAAAGAGAACACTAATGGTCCATGGTGTGATCTGGCAATATCACCATAGGATACTAATAATAAACCACTTACGAGAAAAAAGGACCTGGGTGAATTTGTATATGATAATTTTACACATTTTAAGAAAATGAAAAAAAATATAAGAATATTGGTTGGTTGCTCCCAATGTAACTGGACAAAGTGAGAAAAGAAAAGAATGAGCTCAGAGACTCAAATTCGCAGCTCAACTGTTACATAAATGATCTAAAAGCTTCTATGTGTGCCCTAGGGGAGTCCCTTATTTTCTGTATCCCCAGGGATGAGATTGCTACAAATCAAACCCAGAATGTTATACTGTGTCTTGCTGAATCACAACACAAATTAGTGTAACCTTTGTGGAAAAGAATTTGGAGATACCTCAAACAGCTAGAAATAGAAACACCATTGGACCCAGCAATAGCATTGTTGGGCATCTACCCAAAAGAACATAAGTCTCTCTATTATAAAGACATCTGCACCCGAATGTTTATGGCAGCACAATTTACTATTGCAAGGGCATGGAAACTACCTAAGTGCCTGTCAATTCATGAGTGGATAACTTAAATGTGGTATATACTCACAATGGAATATTACTCAATCCTAAAAAACGGCAGTGAGCTAGCACCGTTTATGCTATCCTGGATGAAGCTTAAGCCCGTAATACAAAGCGAGACAACACAAGATCTGGAAAATGGACTCCACATGTACTCGCCATCAAATTGGTACTGACAAACTAAAACTATGGTGCTCAAAAAACGGTAGTGTTCAACAGGGATTTGTGGGGGAGATCCACATCTTAAGGAAGTGGTGAGCATTGTTGGGGGGAAGGGATTACCTCTATCCCTTTTTAGGGAGAGATAAAGATATACATTGAAACCAAAATGTCTGGAAAAAAATCTGTAATCGGGAAGTGGGCAGGCAGAAGGGAGGAGGAGGGTAAGGGTATGTACTTACACGGTGGGTTCGGTGAGCACCACCTGGAGGCTGGACACTCTAGAAGCTCTGGCATAGCGGGGTGGGAGAAGGGGGGCAGGGGCAAGATATGTAACCCTAACAATATCTGTATCCCCATAATATGAAGTAATAAAAAAAAATACAGAAGTTGAACTCCAAGTCACATAGAGTATCTATTGTTAAAGTGAGGACATTAATTGGGAAGGAATGGAACCCTGAAAGTTGGAACAAGAACATGTTGGAAGACCTTGATGAAGCAGGGGACATGGAGCCCCTAAATTCTGATGGATTTTCTGGTCCAGTGTAAGGGGGCTCCCTACTCTCAATGGGAGTAGCCTCTCAACACCCAGTGGGTTTCAACCCCATCTGAGAGGACTAAGCCTGCATTATCTGAGGAAAATTTAATGGACTCCCCTGAGATAGTTACTATGCGAGACAGTGCTGAGTTTCCTCAGGAGCCCTCTCCACCTCTCTTTGTTTCTACAACTATAGGACTCAGGTCCCAGAAGGCCCCTAAAGGTGAGGTACAAATTACCACCCATGAGGATGTGTCCTATGCTCCAGAAGAACTCCTCGAGTTTTCTAACTTATACAGACAGACATCTAGGGAAAATGTGAGGAAGTGGGTATTAAGAGTATAAAGATAAGAGTGGCAGAAGCATAAAATTTAATCAGGCCAAATTTGTTGATACAGTCTCACTAGCTACAATTCAGTATTTAATATTAAAGCCAGGCGAGTTAAAATAAGCTCTAACAGACTTTTTGTTTGTTGTTTTTTGTTTTTTTTTTTTTTTTTTTTTTTTTTTTGCTTGTTTGGCTGACACTTGGAACAAAAAGTGCCCCCCTGAATGTATTAAAAATTCCAGACCTTCCTTAGTTTAATGGACAATGTTGGGAAAGGCAGTCTCATGTACACATCTTTGGGCCCCCCACTCATCCACATAAGAATGAGCCTAGGGCCTGGAACACTTTCTCACCAAGAGATAAAGAGCCCACATAACCTGTATGGGGCTTATCCCCTTGTGTGAGAGTATCATTCCCTGTTTCAGACTCAGTGAGTGCTCCTTTGTTATGCTTAAGCATGTTAGTCAATGATCCTCAGGCACACTCTGAGCTTTCAGTATGTCAGACTTCATAAGGGAGAGGTTGGGGTCCTTCTATTAATAATATGGTATAAGAGGGGTCTGTGCAAGCCAATTTCCTCCATCATCTGCCTGGGGGGAAACCCGCTAGCCATGTGAAACTGATGCACATTGTTAGAGTTGATCTTATTCTGTCTCTTCTCTATGTAAGTAAAGCATTGTTCCATCTAGTGCTTGACTGCATTGTGTTTTCCTTGGTGACTCTGATACCAAGATGCAATGAACATTTTTGTCTGTTTTGTGGAAGATTAGATGGATATAACATCTCTAATCATAAGAGAAATGCAAATCAAAACTGCAATGAAATATCATTTATCTCCAGTAAGAATTGCCTTTATCAAAAAGTCCAAAAACAATAAATGTTCGCATGGATGTGGAGAGATAGGAACATTCCTACACTGCTGGTGGGACTACAAACTAGTGCAACCTCTGTGGAAAGCAATATGGAGATACCTTAAAGGGATACAAGTAGATATACCAATTGATCCAGCGATCCCATTACTGGGCATCTACTCAAAAGATCAAAAGTCACTTTATTAAAAAAAAAAAAAAAACACCTGCACTCGAATGTTTATAGCAGCACAATTCACACTTGCAAAGATGTGGAAACAACCCAAGTGCCCATCAATAAATGAGTGGATTAATAAAATGTGGTATGTATATACCATGGAGTACTATTCAGCTATAAGAAACAATGGTGATATAGCACCTCTTGTGTTTTCCTGGATAGAGCTGGAACTCATTCTACTAGGTGAAGTATCTCAAGAATGGAGAAACACGCACCACATATACTCACCAGAAAATTGGTTTCACTGATCAACACATAAGTCGACATATAGGAATAACATTTACCGGGTGTCATGCAGATGGGAGTGGGGAGGAGGGGATGGGTATACAAATACATAGTAAGTGTGATGCGCACCGTCTGGGGGATGGACACACTTGAAGCTCTGACTCGAGAGGCAGGAGGGAGGGCAAGGGCAATATATGTAACCTTAACATTTGTACTCCTATAATATGCTGAAATAAAATAAAAAAAGAAAAATAAAAGATGCAATGAACAGAGTAGAGTCATTCCTTGGGACTGGTAACTGCTGCACTATATTCTCTTTCCCTGAGATTGATAATCAGTGCATGGTATTCTATCTGACAGAGAGGAAGGAATTCAAAGGCTAAAGTGATTTGAATGTTATAGTGGATTTGTCATTTAAAACCTGCTCTCTGTCACTGAGACAAAACAATGGCAACTCATACCATAAATTGATATGCTGTTATGGACTTGGCTAATGACATTTTCTCAATCACCCTTTGCGATGAGAATCAGGACAAATTGTGTTCATATGGAACAGTGTACTTCCGCTGTGATTCTTCAGGGATACTTCAATTCCTCTGCAATATGCCACCAATGGGTAGGGCTTGATCTTCAACAAGCCCAGGCCACCACAGAAATTTTAATCATCCATAACACCAATGACATGCTGATAATCTGGCCCATGAAGAAACAGAAGAATGGGAAACTGAGCTTAGTTATTGATGTACTGACCAAGGCTGATTGGGCCATTAATCTTGATAAAGTCCTCAAACCTGCCCCACAATTGCAGCTCCTGAAAGTCACCTGGGGTGATAATCAAAGGAGTACTGCTGACAAAGTTAAATAAAATTTGCTGTCTCTGGCAGCTCCCACCAGCCTGAAAGAGGCTTAACAGGTGGTAGGCCTCTTTGGTTAGTGGAGACAGCATGTACCTCACCTGGGCATTCCTTTGGCCTTTTGGTTAAGGTGATCCTAAAACCTTCTGACTTTGAATGGACCTCTTTGTAGCATGAAGACATACATGCTGTTAAATGAGCTGTGGTCCAGGTACTACCTTTTGAACTTTTGGAGGCTGCTATCCTGATGAGACAAGGTGTCTATAACCCCCATGAATACAGATTAGAATTTGTAGTAACAGGAAACTGCCAAGAGTATGTTCCAGCCTCTCAGATATTGGACAAATTGGTTACCTGAGGGCTTATAGACACACCTCTTTTGAATGGCAACTATTTGCTTGTTATTGGTCACTGGCGGAGACTGAGCTTTAGGGCCAGAGTTCCACATGTTACATTGCAACCTGAACTGCTCATTCTCACTTGGGTACTTACAAATCCTATCAATAAAATTGGACATGCTCAACAGAACTCAATTATCAAATGAAAATGGTACATTTAAGATAGAGGCCAGCTAGGACACTAGGGAATGAGTAGGTTCCAAGAACAAATAGCAAGCTTGCCAGAAGGGAATGAACAACCAACAGGGGAATCTTTAGCCCCTCTTGTGGCTACTTGGAGCCTAAGATTCAAAAATGTGCTTGTTGATAGTATGGCATAGTTTGCTGGCAGCTCTGTAAAACTAAAGACAGACAGGGTCTACTTGACTGCAGCTACCATCTGGCCAGCAGATGATCATCATTTGACAGAGATTGGACATGGATATTCTGCCCAATGGGTCAAACTTCATTAAATGATGATGGCCATTCAGGCGACCCCTACCACCATATCTTGCTACATTTTCACCAACTCAGGGTCTATTTCCAATGCCCTAGCCATACAGTCAGAAGAATGGTAATTGAATGACTGGAGTATTAAAGAGTCTCCTGTGTGGGGACAAGGACTATGACAATAGCTTTCTGCCTGAAAGGGACAAATATATATGTCACTCAAGTGGATGCTCATGACAACCTTTCAATATGAAAAATGAATGAAATTCTCATGCTGATCAAGCTTGTGCCTAGCAGGTGGCAACAATCACCTGCTGGATACTTCCATGGACTAAAGGTGGAAGTCCACCTCAGGTGCAAGAATGGGCCAAGTCTCAAGGGATGATCCCCAAAGATGCCAAGATTAAGGATAGAGTACAATCCTGTGATTCTTTCCAATGGGTTTAAATCATCCTAAGAGAAAAATTGAGACACATTAATTGAGAGGTTGGACTTTCCTTGGTCAGACATATTGACCACAGCTATGGGCACCACTGGTACCTCACTGACATTGACACCTATTCAGGCAAGTTGTTTTCATTCCAATCTGACATGTGGATGTTGATACTACTATAAATGTCCTTGAAAATAATATATGTTGTGTTTGTAGATACTCCATGGGAATTTATTCTGACCAAAGAACATCTTTAATTGTCCCAGAAGCACAAAATGGGTGAATTTTCACAGAATATGTTGGACTTTCTATGTATCCTCTCAGCTGTAGGCTAATGGAGCCATTGGATGATGAAACAACCAACTTAAATAGCAACTGAAGAAAGGGCACTAAGATGGCTTGCTAATGGGGTGATTCCCCTGTCTAACTAAGGCAGTATGGACATTGCACTCCAGCAAAAGTGAAACAGTGACCTGATTAGACTGCTCCTGTGAAATCTCAAGCTTGATCTACCTAATATTATTTATCCTTTATCTCTATTTTGAGTGAATGTCTTGGGAGTGGTGTGTAGTTCAGGTTACCATAATACTGCTGACTGCAGACAGGCCCCCTGATTCTAATCTGGAGTCAATGCTTCCCCAGGGCATCTCACTTCTATGGGATCTCACCATGGAGTATCAAGGCACTAGGGTCCCTCTAGTGGCATCAGGAGCATCTGATTCTTCCACTGGGGTGGATAATGTTATCATACATGTCAAGTTTGTGCAGAATGTGACCTCCTTTCTTAGGCTGTACATCCAAGGCCAATCTGAATTAAACAACAAGAGAAGTGGGTACTCTCAGAGGTAGTAGCCTCAAGACTGGAACAGATAGCCTTGGTTGCAATACATGGACAGCCAGCACTCCCAAAATAGGAATATCTCCAACCACATGAAGTACTATAAATGGGCAGGGATGGGAAAACTAATCTTTCCCATCTTTATTCCTTTAGAATACATGATGGTGCCTAATGATCAACAGGAAGAGATTTGAACTGTTGCTGGATCTGCCACCCATGTATTCAGAGAAGTTTTCCTGAAATGCAAATATCTTACAGGTGATCTATCACCAGGGATCTCAATGGCCATCAGCAGTTCTTCTTGGATAGTGACACCCTCAGTATAGGTTTAGATTCATGGGATAGATAACACCTCATTCATGAAGCTTACCTCAAACATAAACATAAACTCAAAGGCAGACTTTAAATGTTGCTGATGGTATGAGACATTCCATACACTATTCATCTTTACTCTGGCACATAGCTCATGGTTAAACCAGACACAAGCTTTGTGCAATTGAACTAAATACTCTAATAATGACTATTCCCTGACTGGAGAGATGTGCTCCCCCAGATTATATGTTCTTCTTTGAGATACACTGAGCTACAACGTGTTTGTCACTCCAAGATTAAGCATACTGCTTAGGAATTTTGGGTCCCCATGTGTTTATACAAAATGATGCTGTAAACTGGAAGGGCCCCATGCTTCTGAAAGCTAGGAGAGTTGCTTGACATCCTGCCAGAAAGACAAAGTGAAAGCTGTTTCCACTCTGCTGTCCATGTTCTCATACCTGGCATAGACATACATGTTGTTGGGGGCTGATTCTGGTGTCATACTTTATACTAATCATTCACTATAGTCTAATGTACGTGAGCTTCCTGACGCAGCAGTAGTCAGCATTTTCTTCAGACACAGTTGCTGCCTTGTGATTTGATAAGAGGCCTGAGTTGTTGAACATGAGCAAATGCTCCCAACTCCCACAGGGAGGGCCCCTGTGGTGGGAGTCTGGAGGCCATGAGAACAAGAATAAGAAGAACTCTCCCAAAAACTGGCCCCTGATTGATGGTTGGTAGTCAATGACGGGTAAGACTCCCCATGGAGGGGGGCGACCTAAAACAGGCACAACCCTGGGGGCCAGGAAGGAGCCGCTGCCTGGGATTGAGACCAAGAAGCACTTCAAATGGCTGCATTGTTTTATGTTGCCTATCTCGGCCTTACTTTTGAGCTCTGTCCAGCACCTTAACTTTAGTATCCGTTTTGAGGTCTGAGACCATGGGAAATTGTTCCCTTTTGAAATAACTCCAGAATTGGCTGATATCGCTGCCATGCTCAGATGCTCACGTACAAGGAACTAACCTTGGGTCTGGGGGGTATAAAAATAAAGCTACCAGTGCATTGGTCACTCGAGTCATTGTCATGTCCATGTGTGTCTGTGTCGTTATTTTATGTTCAGTGTTTTCCCCCATCCTGTAATCAGGCCACGACACATGTCCAGAAAAAATGATATCCAATTTGTCATTTACCATGGTAAAGATGGCTAATACTAGCACCTGAGCTATTCGAGATCAATAAGAGTCACTAAATTCATCAACCAAGGTGGTGATGGACAACCAAATCACCTTCGGTTATCTATTGGTAGAACAGGGCAGTATTTGTGTTATTACCAATACCTGTGTATATTGCTGTTCATACAATATCGCTGTGTATATATCAATAATTAAAGGAAAATATAAACCAAACTGGATAAGATCTGTGCTCAGGTGGAATGGTTGTTAGCTGTACACCCGAAGTATCCCTAGACTCATTCTTTGATCGCTCTAGCTGGTTTAACCCCAGTGCTTGGGGTTTCTGATGGAGGACCATCTTCCAGGACATCCTGATCATCCCCCTGGGGCCAGTTCTCCTAATGTCCCTAATAAAGTGTTGTCTCAAAGAGATAAAGTGGCTCTGCAAGCAAACCACAACCATACAGGTTGTTCAGGGACCGTATTAGAATGAACTCTGCCCGAGGTGGGCAAAAATCCTATTGAATGTGATATGATCTGTTTGGTGTTCCAGTGGCTAGGTGAGGGTCAAAGGGTGACTGTTGGGAAAGACCCACAAGTCAATTTTCCTGTGTCAGCTTCAGAGGAGGGAGCAGATGCACACTATTGGAGTTAATCTTGTCTTTCTTTTCTCTATGAAAGTAAACCTTTATTCTAACCAGTGTTCGACTGTGTTGTGTTTTCCTTGTAGTTCTGATACAAAAATGCAATGGGCAGAAGTGTTTAGAGCTCTTCCTTGGGATTGGTAACAAGTGCATGGTGTTTTTCTCATCAGTCAGGAAGAGATTAAAGGTTTAGGGAGATCATAATTTCAGAGTGGATTTGCTAAGACCTACTCAACCTCCCTAGGAGGGTGCAGAAACATGCCTTTCAACACAACTGTGGGAAATAAATTTGTGACTGAAGCCCCTGCATCATGGAAGAGTTCTATGATCATGCTTCTCTGTAGGCCACAACTTACAGTGGAAATTGCAGTCATTGAATTGGGAAACCTAAGTGCAATGACAGTAGTTGGATTTTGAGGTGACAGGAGAAAAATGATGGCACTCAATCACCAAAGGCAAGGTGGAAGTGGTTATTGTAATCAACAACAGAGTCAAAGCAGCAATCAAAACTCATGTAGACCTATGGTGTTAGCTAATTGATCATAGTCTTCCTAGAAATTAAATTGATAGAAAGCCTACTAAGATCTTACTTGATCTGTATAAGCAGAAAAAGGCTCGTTAAAGTGAACAAAAGACTAACCTGAATCATAAAAACAGGAAGTCACCCCACCTCAATGAATTGTTACACTTGAATCATTTTACAGACACAGAATACCTTCAACTAAGGGGAAGCTGGATCCCCTTGGGGAAAGACCTCGACACACTGCTAAAAATTTATACTGTAAATCTCTCTCCCAGCCTTCTTCAAAGGGACCTTTTATCAAATTAACTGTGCATCAGGGAAAAGGAAATAATCAGAAAATAGTAAAGCAAAATCAATGCTGCATTCATAGAGAGATTGTAGAGACTAGAGCCACCATCAAGGGTTTGAAAGATGTAGGGATGGTGATTCCCACCACATTCCCATTTATCTCACCTACTTGGCCTATGTAGAAGACAGATAGATTTTGGACAGTGATAGTGAATTATAAGCTTAAGCAGATGGTGACTCTAATTGCAGCTGCTGTAGCAGATGTGGTTTTACTGCTTCAGCAAATTAACATATTTCCTGGTATGAGCTATTGATCTGGCAAATGATGTTTTCTCCATATCTGTGCATAAGGCCCACAATAAACAGTTTGCTTTCAGTTGACAAGGCCAGTAATACACTTTCACTGTCTTTCCTCAGAGGAAAGACATAATTTAGTTCACAGCAATCTGGATCACCTTTCCTTTCTGTAAGATATCACACTGGGCCACTACATCCATGACATTATGCTGGTTGGATCTATTATACAAGAAGTAACAAGTACTCTAGACTTGTTGATAAGATATTTGTGTGTGACAGGGTAGGAAATAAATCTGACAAATTTCAGGAACGTTCTACCTCAATGAAATTTCTATGTGTTCAGTGTTGTGAAGCATATTGAGCTATTCCTTCTAAAGTAAAGAATTAGTTATTGCTTCTAGTCCCACCCACAATGCAAAAAGAAGCTCTATGCCTAGTGAGCTTCTTCAGATTATAGAGGCAATATATTCATATTTAGGTTGTGTTATTTCAGCCTATTTATTGAGACTTTGGCAGGATGCTATAAGTGAATTGCAGGGCAAACCCTTAAGATTTTGAAACAAAATCCCAACATTTTCTGCGGATAACTATTCTCCCTTTAAGAAATAGCTCTTGAAGCCTCAGTAGAAGCTGAAAGATTAACTGTAGGCCAGCAAATTACCATGTGACTTGGGCTGCCCATGATGAACTTATAGTATTCTGACTCAGGAACAAGCAGAAAGTTGGGAATAGACAGCCACACTTCCACCATCAAATGGAAGTGATATGTATATGATTAGGCCTTAGCAAGTCCTAAAGGAACAAGTAAATTACACGAAGAAGTGGCCCAAATGCCCATGGGGCATGCTTTTTCCACACTGCCTTCTCTCTCCCAGCCTGTACCTTTGGCCTCATGAGAAGTCCCCAACAATCAGCTGACAGAGGAATTGAGAAGACTTGGGCCTTGTTTATAGATGTTCTGCATAATATGTGGGCACCACCTCAAACTGAACAGCTATATATAGTACAACAGACCCTTTCTGGGACATCCCTTAAAGACAGTAGTAAAGGAAAATCCTCATAGTGGGCAGAAAGTAGAGCAGTGTATCAGTTGATCACTTTGACTGGAAGAAGAAATTACCATACATACAATTATATATTTATTAATTGGTTGTAGCTAATGGTTTGGCACAGTATTTAACCCATGTTAGCGGAATGCACTGGTCTTACCATATTTCCCATCAACCTAAAGCAATTAGTTTGATAGAATGGTGGAACGGCTTTTTGAGGACTCACAGTGTCAGGTAGGAGGTATTACCTTGCAGGGCTGGGGTAAGGTTCTCCAGAAGGCTTTATGCTCTAAATCAGTGTCCAGTATATGGTACTTTTCTCCCATAGCTAGGATTTATTGGGCCAGGAATCAATGGGTTGAAATGGAAGTGATACTGATCATTATTCTCCCTAGCGATGCACTAGCAAAAATTTTGCTTCCTGTTCCCGTGACTTTATGTTCTGCTGGCCTAGAGGTCATATTTCCAGAGGAAGGAATATTTCCATCAAGAAACACAATAATGATTTCATTGAACTAGAAGACTGCTACCTGGCCACTTTGACCTTCTCATAGCTCTGAGTCAATAGGCTAAATAATGGAGTTATGGTATTGACTAGAGTGATTGATCTGAACTACCAAGGGGAAATGGTACTACTATTCCACAATGAAACTAAGAAACAATATATCTAGAATGTAGGAGCTCCCTGGGGCATCTAAGAGATGCAATAGGGTATTACCCTATCCGATGATTAAGGTCAATACGAAGTAGAACAATTCAATCTAGGCAGGACTATGAATGTCCTAGACCATTCGGGAATGAAGGTATGGTTCATGCTGCTAGGTAAAGAACCATGACAAGCTGAGATGCTTGCTAAAAAGGAATACCTAATGGGTAGTAGGTGAAAGTAGTTGTAAATACAGTCCACAACCATGTGGCCAGTTGCAAAATTGAGGACTGTAATTGTCACATTTTCTCCAGAATTATTTAAAATATGTTTGCATGTATATATACAAATATAAGGCAAATGTCTTTGTTTTATTTCTTTTTTTATTCCCTTATATTGTAATGTAGGAAGTATTAACTCCATATCAGTATTTAAATATCATTAATTACATATCATAGTATTTATTTTCAAATTCTTTTTATTTATTTATTTCTATTTTATTTTATTTTTATTTATTTATTTTTGGCATATTATGGGGGTACAAATGTTAAGGTTACAGTATATTGCTCTTGCCCCCTCCCCACTCGAGTCAGGGCTTCACACGTGTCCATCACCCAGTTGGTGCGCATCACACCCATTATGTATGTATATACCCATTACCTTCCCCCCCATCTGCCTGACACCAGATAGATGTTATTTGTATATGTGTTGATCAGTTAATACCAATTTGCTGGTGAATACAAGTGGTGCTTATTATTCCATTTTGGGAGACTTCACTTAATAGAACGGGTTACAGCTCTACCCAGGAAGATACAAGAGGTGCTATATCACCGATGAATCTTATAGCAGAATAGTGCTCCATGGTATACAAATACCACATTTTATTAATCCATTCATGTATTTACAGGCACTTAGGTTGTTTCCATATGTTTGCAATTGTGAATTGTGTTGTTATAAACATTTGAGTGCAGGTGTCTTTTTCAAAGACGGACGTTTGTTCTTTTGGGTAGATGCCCAGTAATGGGATTGCTGGATCAAATGGTAGATCAACTTGTATCACTTTAAGGTATCTCTATATTGCTTTCCACAGAGGTTGAACTAGTTTGTAGTCCCACCAGCAATGTAGGAATGCTCCTATCTCTCCACATCCACGCCAAAATTTACTGTTTTGGGACTTGTTAATAAATGACATTCTCACTGGAGATTAGTGATATCTCATTGTGATTTTTATTTGCATTTGCCTGATGATTAAAGATGTTGAGCATTTTTTCATATGTTTGTTGGCCATTATTCTGTCTTCTTTTGGAAAGTTTATGTTCATGTCCTTTGTGCACTTTTTGATAGGGTTGTTTGATTTTTCCTTGCTGATTTTCCTGAGTTCCAAATAGATTCTAGTTATCAGCACTTTATCAGAGGTGTAGCTTTCGAAATTTTTATCCCATTCTGTGGGTTGTCTCTTTGCTTTCTTGACAGTTTCTTTGGCTGTGAAGAAGCTCTATAATTTGATCAGGTCCCATTTATTTATTTTTGTTGCTGCGGAGATTGCCTTTGGGGTCTTCTTCATAAATTATTTGCCTAGGCCAATGTCTAGAAGAGTATTTCCAATGTTTTCCTCTAGAATTCTAAAAGTTTCACAACTAAGGTTTAAGTCCGTCACCCAGCATGAATTGATTTTTTTTGTGAGAGGTGAAAGGTGTGGGTCCTGTGTCAGTCTTCTACATGTGGCTATCCAGTTTTCCCAGCAATATTTATTGAATAAGGATTATTTCCCCCAGTGTATGTTTTTCTCTGCTTTGTCAAAGATTAAATGGCTATATGAGGTGGTTTTATTCCTGGATTCTGTGTTGTCTTCCACTAGTCAATGTCCTGGTTCTTGTGACAGCCCTGAGATTTCTTTTTTCCTTTTTTTTTTTAATTTCAGCATATTATGGGGGTACAGATTTTAAGGTTTCAATAAATGCCCTTTCCCCCCTTCCCGCACAAGTTGAGTTTCCAGCATGACCATCCCCCAGATGGTGCACATCTCACTCATTATGTATGTATATACCCACCCCCTCCCCCCTAGCCCCTGCCCAATACTCTATTAATGTAGTACCTATGTGTCCACTTAAGTGCTGCACAGTTAATACCAGTTTGCTGGTGAATATATGTGGTGCTTGTTTTTCCATTCTTGGGATACTTCAGTTAGTAGTATTGGTTCCAGCTCTAACCAGGAAAATATAAGATGTGCTATATCACCGTTCTTTCTTACAGCTGAATAGTACTCCATGGTATACATATACCACATTTTATTAATCCATTCTTGGATTGATGGGCACTTGGGCTGTTTCCACAGCCTTGCGATTATGATTTGTGCTGCTATAAACATTCGAGTGCAGATGTCTTTTTTGTAGAGGGTCATTGGATCTTTTGGGTAGATGCCCAGTAATGGGATTGCTGGGTCAAATGGTAGATTAACTTGTATCGCTTTAAGGTATCTCCATATTGCTTTCCACAGAGGCTGAACTAGTTTACAGTCCCACCAGCAGTGTAGGAGTGTTCCTCTCTCTCCAGATCCACGACAGCATTTGTTATTTAGAGACTTTTTGATAAAGCCCATTCTCACTGGAGTTAAGTGATATCTCATTGTAGTTTTGATTTGCATTTCCCTGATGATTAGAGATGGTGAGGATTTTTTCATATGTTTGTTGGCCATTCTTCTGTCTTCTTTAGAAAAATTTCTGTTCAAGTACTTTGCCCACTTTTTAATAGGGTTATTTGATTTTTTATTGCTGATTTTCGTGAGCTCTAAGTATATTCTAGTTTTCAGCCCTTTATCGGATGAGTAGGATGCAATAATTTTCTCCCATTCTGTAGGTTGTCTGTTTACTTTCATGACTATTTCTTTGGCTGTGCAGAAGCTTTTTAGTTTCATCATGTCCCATTTTTTTATTTTTGTTGCTGCTTTGATTGCTTTTGGGGACTTCTTCATAAACTCTTTGCCTAGGCCGATGGATAGGAGAGTGTTTCCAACATTTTCCTCTAGAATTCTAATAGTTTCATATCTTAGGTTAAGTCTGTTATCCAGCGTGAGTTGATTTTTGTGAGAGGTGAAAGGTGTGGGTCCTGATTTAGCCTTCTACAAGTGGCTATCCAGTTTTCCCAGCACCATTTATTAAAAAGGGATTCTTTTCCCCGGCATATGTTTTTGTCTGCTTTGTCAAAGATTAGATGGCTATATGAGGATGGTTTTATATCAGGATTTTCAGATCTGTTCCACTGGTCAATATTCCTATTTTTGTGCCAATACCACATTGTTTTAATTACTACAGCTTTGTAGTATAGTTTGATATCTGGCATATTAATACCTCCCATTTTGTTTTTGTTGCCTAGAATTGCTCTTGATATTCGGGGTCTTCTTTGGTTCCATACAAAGCGTAAAATTATTTTTTCTATATCTGTGAAGAATGCTGATGGGATTTTAATAGGTATTGCATTGAATCTGTAGATCAGTTTGGGTAGTATAGACATTTTAATGATGTTGAGTCTGCCGATCCACGAGCACGGAATGGATTTTCATCTGTTTACATCCTCTGCTGTTTCCTTTCTCAGTGTTTCATAGTTCTCCATGTAGAGGTCTTTTACTTCCTTGGTTAAGTACACTCCTAGGTACTTTAATTTCTTTGTTGCTATTGTGAACGAAATTGAGTCTTTAATTTGATTCTCAATTTGATTGTTGTTGGTGTATATGAATGCCTCTGATTTCTGTGTATTGATTTTGTATCCTGAGATTTTACTAAATTCATTTATCAGTTCCAGGAGTTTCTTGGTTGAATCTTTGGGATTTTCTAAATATAATATCATATCATCAGCAAACAGTGAATGTTTGATCTCTTCTGCCCCTATTTGGATACCTTCAATTCCACTTTCCTGTCTGATTGCTGTAGCCAGGACTTCCAGCACTATGTTGAATAGAAGTGGAGATAATGGGCAGCCTTGTCTGGTTCCAGTTCTAAGTGGGAATGCTTTCGATTTTTCCCCATTCAGTATGATGTTGGCTATGGGTCTGTCATATATGGCTTGTATCATTTTTAGGTATGTCCCTTCTATGCCTATTTT